>JAQFVV010006468.1:774373-791255 GCA_028023455.1 Epiperipatus broadwayi | reverse complement strand
TTAAATCATAAAAATATTTAGCATTAACATATTAACAAGTGGCTTTCAATAAAGACTGTTCTGGATGCACTAGGAAATCTGCTTGAGTGGAGATGAGATTTCAAACCCAGTCTGAAACTTATTAAAGATGAAATAACAATTTAAAAGTATTGTTATTAATTGGGAGATAAATATATTGCTATTTTATTATTGTTGAATGGCAATTGAAATAAATAAATGAAATTTGTAAATCTTGTAAAATGAATTGTTATAGTTAATTCTTAAGCATATTTTTGCAGCGAATTGAAAATAGTCTTGGACCTTATGAGTAGTTATTAAAAATGAAGCCAGGTGGGGTAATATTAATATATTCACACTAAGCTTATTGGTCCATTTGTTATCACAATGCTTTGTAATAAAAGCTATATATAATATAACCAAGTTGTAGGGGGGGGTGATTAAGAAAAAGAGGATCAAAATCAAAAGACTTCAACTCCAATCTTATAAAATAAGGAAGAAAAAACTGAAAAATAAGAAAAATTTGGAATCTATTTGAATGGGATTATAATATATTGTTATTTAAAAAAACATGGAATAAAAATCTAAAAGTCTTGCTATAATTTTAACACTATTTTTCCATAGATTGATAGTTTCTGAAAGTCATACTAGAAAATGATAATAATTTACTTCAATAAAGATTACTTTAAACCCAGAACAATTCAAGAGAAAGTAAGCATTTTATTTTATTTTGTTCATATTTTTAAATTCTCAGATTTAAAAATGATGCACAAATTATTTACATTTAACCTTTTAACCGCTAATTTTATCATTGGTTGTATCAGACAAAAATCAAATCTTTTAATTGGCCAACTCACAAACTGAAGACAAAGCCTATTGTTAAAACATATTCGCCTATAATATTAAATTCAACTCAGATACATTTATAAAAAGTATATAATTAATTTTTCAGGTTCTGAAAAAAACGAAAGTTCTTTCAAAAATAAATTGCTATTTATTTATTCTAAAATATTCAATATCGGCAACATAAAAGTTATAATGTAAACAAAAAGATCGACTTTTAACGTTATAGAAAGTAAATATTTCTTTTTACTACAACTTCCAATATTTGTACTAAAATCTTCAATATTTTTGAAAATAATTTTGTTTTTTTTTTATTATTCTCTCTGAAAATTATGTTTAATTTTCCATAAATATTATTTAATAATAATTTAAATCGTATTTGAAATGAAAATCTCAGCGTTTTTCTTTATTTTCTTTGATCAGGCAGTTTTCTTTGTTCTTTTCCAGCCAATCAGAATGTCTTTTTTATGCTGAGAGCAACCTTTAAAAGAACCAATCACAAATAATGTTCCTTCTTTGTTTAGGTTTAAATGCGTTTTTTCTATTTTTTACTTCTAAAATAAAATCGGAAGATGTCACCATCATGTACAGAACTTTTAAACAGATCAATACATGTTTTGCTTTGAATATTTTCAATCATAAAACTGGCTGAGTTAGAGTGATTTCAGATGTAGACGAGGAGCCTCGTAAAAAACAGTCAAAGAATTAAAAGAAAGAGCTGACAAAAAATGTTTGTTTTCATGCACTTATTATTAAGTAGAAGAATGTGCTCACTTATAAATGATAATTTCAATAAAATAATTCGAAAGAATTTTGAAGAAAAATATCAAAAGATAAAATAAACAAATCAAAAAAGTCATTTTTGAATCATCTAACTTTTAATAAAGTTAAAAGATAATTGTATAATTTTATTCTCTATTCTTTCTTAAGAAATAAAACTCATCTGCCAATTTTTCTTTAGCGCCAACTTGTGTAATGATAGAAATGGAAAGTTACAGATTAATTAAAATGCTAAGGATATCGTATTTATAAATGGATACATTCTTCTTAGTATCGCTAAACAGTTATTATTTTGCCAATGAAAATGTAATAAAATAAATATTTACTTTTAAATTTTTACTGTGCAACACGTATAAATAAGATTTTAAAAAAAATGTTTGAAAAATGTCCAGATTATATAAAGTTGTTACAGATATTACCGCTGAGGAAAGAACAAAATCAATAAATAATTTTAAAAAGTTGAATATGTTAATTGTAATGAAACTCTAAAGTCATTTTTAAGGAAAATTATCTGGATTAAAATATGGATAAACCGATTTTACTTATGCTACACTTGAAAACATTTGAATATTGCCTTATTATGTTAGCATCAAACAGGATAATCAATATATATATATATATATATATATATATATGCATTATTTGGGAATGTTTACTCATCATAATATTAGTTCTTATCATCTTAGCTCACAAGGATGAAATAAACTTTGACTAATAGGATAAAATCTAATGGGAGAAAATGTTCGTTTATTTTTTTTTTTATTATTGCTATGTTAGTGTTATAATATTTACATCATGTGTTATTTGGGAATTTATATATATATATATATATTTATTGTAGCATAAAATATATTTAAAAGGATGTAAAGATGTATAAAAATATACATTTATTCCATATGTGTTTTTGCTATTTTCCCAATTAAAGGAAAACATAATATTAAATGTCATTTATCTGGGGGAAAAGGGAGATATTTATCTCTCACATTTTTAAAATAGCCTTTAATATTTTATTAAAAAATGAACAAATAGACATTTCGTCAAAGATATACTATAACGACCCAATTGTTTTCTTATATAAAAAATAAAAAAATTTACCTAAGCCTTTTTCATTTCTTAATTTTGCATAGGAATGAACATGTCCACTTTGAGTATAAATGCAGGTTGATCTTCATTGTTTACATGAGTAGTGCTTGCTATAACAAAAGTATAATGATTATATTAAAATAATTAATGATCATTTGACATATTTTGGTTTGTCTATTAATACATTAATAGTTTCTGCATTGTGAAATGGAATATTTATGTTTTCACTTTTGTGGTTAGTGTTATTCTACATTGCTATAATATTGAGAATGATTTGTGACAGCTTTTAGCTGATAAGTATGTGCCACATATAAAGGCATCAAATAGAATAATATTAATACTATTTTGAGCATGGGCTGATGGAGAATCACCCATTTCTGATTCCATGAGAAGATGGTATGGTCGAGGCTGAGTAATAATTAATGCATAGTTAGCATAATTAATCCCAAAAGGGGATATCCATGGTCTGAATTCTATTTTTCCCATGGTGAGGCCAAGCACACATGTGTATATCTATAGAGAGGTATTAGAATTAGCCATATTATTATATAACTATCATGTTGTTTTGTAGAGCCTCACTTTATTGTTAGATCCCTCATGAGGTTATAGAGTTAGTTTTCCACTGTGTATGGTGAAGTTTCATATTTCAAAAGTATATAGCAATGATAAGATAGTCAGATTAAGAGACACTGGTCTATCTATAGTGTTTTCCTAATTGGAATAGTGTCTTATGATGTTGTAGGATCTTCAGTTTATAGACAAACCAAACCAAAACCTACTAATGATTGTAGAACTTCTAGATGTAAGAGCAAGAAATGCATGTGGGCAGTGTGGATTTATCTTCATCAAGTAGTGATTCACCAATGGATTGGTAAGATCAGTTAAATATTCAATGATTAGGTTGTAGACATAGGTAATGTTTTAGTGTCATATGTGTATTTAACTTATGATATCCTTCTCCACATCAATATAATAAATCTTTTCATATTAAATGATAATAAATTATTAATTGTGCTGCATATAATAATTGCCCTTATTATATTCCCATAAATCAAATAGCTACAGTTTAATATAATGAATCATAACTTCAAGATTTAGATTTAAAAAGTTGTGTATATCCCAAAGGCATAAATACATTTTGTTTATAATTTAAATGCTAATTTAGCTTCAATAAAGTTTAAATCTTTTGTTCTATAAGAAACTTAGCCAATAATAATAGTGATACTATAAACATCACTGTATTAGTTTGTCTCATTTACTGAGTGTATAGTCAAAGGGATATCAAGTAGTTTTCCATCCTTGAGTTTAATTTAATGTATTGTTTCTTTTCAGACAATGTGTTTGAAATTTATTTTTTTAAATATTGTAAATAAAGCTTGTTGTGTTTAAAAATTTATTTAGTTGCATGTAGTCTTATTTCTAATCACCATACACACTATTATTGTTATTGCTATTGACATATCAGAGAATTATATATTGAAATCATCATTGACCAATATAGTAAAATTAACTATATGTTGATATATCATAATAATTTTGTTAAGCCCTATAATTTATGAGTACATCTAAGCTATCATCACTTAACAATTAAAATATTATTAACCTAAAGTACATATTATTTTAAGTAATATACTAAAAGATAAACACATAATATTGGTTTAATCGGTTTAGTTGAACCTTCGGAGCTATCATTCACTGATCTTGATCACATGGTTTATAATTATTTGAAAAAAGGAATTTGGTAAGCTATTGTCTCTAGTTATTAAAAAGTTATTCCTATTTCTTAAATTCTAAAGTTAATAATATTTATTGAGTTTATAAAGTTTTTGTGGAACTGCTAAATATAGTTGTTAATTTGAGTTTATATTATGAGCTGTTTTGTGCATTCTATTCAGGTAGTGGCAAAATCACTCTCACAGACCCAAGTATATTTTGTATAACAATCTTTGAGTTGTTTGAACCCTGAGAAGAATTAGATGTTAAGTTTCAAGGTAGAATTTGAATTTGTAGTAAATTTTATAGCTAGTTATTTATTATAGTTGGATTTGAATTAGATTACTTTCACTGTTTTATGAAAGTCAAACAAACTTTTAGTTATCAATTACTTCTTTGTCATAAAAGGTATAGCTTGTTTTGACTTTATGATAAATATTCTGGTTGTGTCAAGCTTGGAATCCCTATTTTTATTTAGCATATCTTCTTACCATTTAATACAATATTAGTTTGTATTTTAAGATTTCAGTCTCCATTATCAACATTGTTCTTCGATTTCATCTTGATCGTTCTTTTATTTATTCATTCTCATTTGACATTAATTCATTATCATAATTGATTAATCATTCATTAACTTTTATTCTTCTATCATTTTAACTGTTCATTAACTCTCATTCTATCATTAACTTAATCATTCATTATTCTCATACATCCTCGTTCTTTTCTCTTCATTCTTAAACTCATTTCATTCTACTATTTAATTATTACTTATTGTCATCATCCATTTAATCATCTACATCATAATTATTAATTATTTATTAGTTTGATAAATATTACATTTATTTCATCATATTTGGTTTGTTTAGTTGTTGTGTGGATTTCAAAGCGAGTTTGACCAAGAAGTTATTATCTTTATTAATCACCTTGTGATCTTCTTTAGATCTATAGTTTCATGCTAGTTTTGTTCAATAAAGGAATCATCTCGTTAGTGTAACATTTTTGTTTCTTTATGCTTATATTCTTGATTATTCGGGTAGTGAAGGTTACAAAGGGCGGATTTGGTGCCGTGAAATGTGCGGCCAGATTCGTATATGATTCCAGCGTTCAAAGAGAAGGACATAAAGACGGATTATAGCCCCAAACGTGAGTTTAGACTAGTTGTTGATCCCAGAGAAGGTCACAATATATATATATATAATGTTTCAACTATTAATCTTCATTTAAATATTTAACAAAAAATATCTAGAGAAAAATCATACTTAATTTCTAAAATAATTACACAAATTAAAGTGTCAATCAATCTAATTTCACTGTTCAACAAGTACAAAAATCTAGTCAGCAATTTCTAACAGTTGAATAGAAACCGAATAGTTAAATTCTCTTCAACAGTGGTAATGTTCTGATAACATAAGACTGATTTTCATATTCACTTTAGAAATTTTTTAGCATATTCATATTCAGTTTCATTTAACTAAAGGGAAACAGGGTGAAAAGAACACGTAAAAGTCTGCCAAGCTCTGTATTTTTTCGTCCTGATATATATATATATATATACATAAATTATTTTTTGAAATCACATTTTATATTACCAATCTAAAAAAAAATGATAAAGATGGCATTACTTACTTGGCTATTTAATTATAACCTTCAAAGTTTTAAAAAAAAATTGAACATTTTTTAAGTATAGAAATCACAGTAATGATATCTCCATTCATTAGTCCCTTCAAATAACTAATTAAATCCTATATTAAACAGTTTCTGATGAGAATAATGCAATTAATGTTGTACAATAACTGAAAGAAAAAATATAGTCACTGATAATTTTAAATCCCCAAAGAACTTAAAGATCTTTTACAGTTTGATTTGGCTTGAACTCAAATTTTAACTCACATGTAGATCAATCAAATGATTTATTAACCTGAAATTATAATTGCAAATGTGTATACTATCAAAATTGTATATATATAATTTATTATTTGAATATAAAATTATATATAAGGGAAAGAAATACAGACATCTATTAATATATATATGTAACTTTATAAATAAATATTTGAAAATACAGTAATTCAAAATATTGAAAGTTTACGTGTTCAATTTATTAATAACATTTTTAAAAAAGCCAAAAATAATGTAATTGATAATTCTACTTATTATACGATTTATTCCTCGGCTGCAGTATGTCCTAGGGTATTTTCAAATATAATGTTGCATAAAGAAAAAGAACCATTACGATTAATGATTGATTTTGTGGGCGCATTTTATTATGATACATGTAAATTAATTGAGAAAATGTTACAGGAAATTCTTGGTTTTGGTTTGTTTACAATACGTTCATCATTTGATTTCGTTGGTAAAATTAATAATGTTGTTATTGATAATTATGATGTAATTTGTACCTTGGATGTCAGTGAAATGTACGGATCAATTGACAGAATGACTTCTATTGAATTAATTAATAATGCATTAAAGTTAAAAAATGTTAACGTTAAAATAATAAAATTTATTGTTGAAGCATTAAGCTTTATTGATGAAAACATTTATACAATTTTTAAGCACGAATTTTATAAAATGAATAAAGGGTGGCTGATGGGTCTTCCTGCAGTTGCCCAAATATGTAATTTTGTTATATCAACATATGAAGAAAATATTTTAAAAAAGGATCATTATCAGAAAGATATTATTTTATACAGTCGATATGTTGATGATGTTTTTGTTTGTGGAAAGCCAAATGCTATTAATGATTTGTTTAATGAATTAAATAATATAAATGGTTTAAAGTGGATTAAAACAGATGAAAATTCAATGAGTGTTCAATTTTGGATCTCAAGATTACTAGAAATAAGGATAAACTGGATTATTATATGACTCTTAAACCAATAGCAAAAAGAAGATATATTCCATATGAATCAAAAGTACCAATGTCACATAAAATGGCAGGTTTGAAGTCCTTTTTATTTAGAAATGATAACCTTTGTAAATATGCATCAGATAAAACTAAAAATATTGAAATTTATTGTAATGAGTTGTTAAAGGTTGGATACAATTATGATTGTGTATATTATACTGTTAAAATTTTACTTCTAAATATAAAAATATTGATAATAATGTTAATTTTTCTGATAAAAAGTTGTGGGTATCAATACCATATATATCTAATCAACAGGCAAGTTTCATTAAGAAAATTTACAAAGGAATATGTGATATTACATTTTATGCACCACCTACATTAAATAAATTAATAAACAATTCAAAAGATAAAACTTTATTGACAAATAAAAATTGTATCATTTATAAATGGACATGTAGGTGTGGTAGTGGATATATAAGTGAATCGAGGTGCACATTGGAAAAAAGAACAAACGAGCACGTATTATTATTTAAAAGGGTTCAAAATACAAAACAAAATATTAAAAATAGTGATAATTTATCAGCTTCTGTTTTTTATGACCATAATAAATCATGTATATATGGTTTTGATTTTGATTATAACAACATAAAAATATTGGAAACTGAAAGAAATAATAATAAAAGAAAAATTAAAGAGGCGATGATGTTAATATATAAATACAAGCAAAATTTAATTAATCGGCAAGCAGCAAACGTTAAGATCACAGAATTATGGGAAAGTTGACATTGAATTATGGGAAAGTTGATATTTTAAATGTGATAGTTGACAAAGCTACAAGGTAGTGAAAGAGCTTCTAAGTTATAATTATACATATAATTTTTATAGACTTTTAATTACTGATTTTCAAATATTTATTTATAAAGTTACGTATATTATTTTAAAGAAATACAGACATCGATTTGAAATATTATATTTATATATATATATATATATAGTAGAAATAATATAAAATAACAATTTGTGTTAATTGTTAATAAAGAGTTTAATATAAATAAATAAAATAATAACAAATAATATTTCCAAGCGACGAGTCCTTATCAAGGCAGTGTAAAAAATTCGATTTTCTCCTAGGTGATGAATTTAACATTTCATTGTATTGGCCAGGAACAACTAATCAGAAAGCTGGTTAATTTCTAATTCATAGCACAAGATGAATTTTGTATAAGATATGATTCTTTAATCTTGTGTTTTTTATCATGTGTTTCATGCATTAATATTGTAAAATCCTTTGGACTACATATATGGCCTGTATTATTTTGATGAACATAAAAAGCTGAATAAACTGTATCATCTTCTCTTGCTCTATTATAAGTATATTTATATTGTTGAAGGGGATATTTAATATTTGTTTTGGTTTCTCCAACATATATTGCACTACAATTTATTTGTGGGCATCTAATAGGGTATACAACACTGCTTTTATCCCTATTATTTATTATTTCCTTAGAATTATTTATTAACCTATTAAGGTTAGGTGGAGTTCTCCATAAATATTAATATTTTACAATATTAATGCATGAAACACATGATAAAAAACTCAAGATTAAAGAATCATATCTTATACAAAATCCATCTTGTGCTATGAATTCAAAATTAACCAGCTTTCCGATTAGTTGTTCCTGGCCAATACAATGAAATGTTAAATTCATCACCTAGAAGAAAATAGAATTTTTTACATTGCCTTGATAAGGACTCCTAAGAGTTGAAAGGCTTGGAAATATTATTTGTTATTATTTTATTTATTTATATTAAACTCTGTATTAACAATTGACACGGATTGTTATTTTATATTATTTTTATATTATATACAGAAGTATTATTTATTTATATATATTGTAGTTAAAATATGAGCATTTTTATATAATTAAAAACAAATAATATCATTTATTAACTTTTTTATTGATTATTAAATTATTTTAAGAGACATTTATAGAATAACTATAATCTATTACAAAAAAATTACTTAAGACACATGCAATCATAAATGTTTATTTTACAAATGATGTCTTACATTGTTAAAACCATTATTACTGTTTAATTATTCATTTCATGTTTACATTATTTTTTTTTTGTCTTCAAGCAATCATAATAACGATTAATAATATTAATCAAAAATACTCTAATAATAATTAAAATATAAACTCCATGCAAAATTTTATGGGAATTTGTCATAAAAAATACTTTTGAACATCAGTTACAATTGTTGTTTACGGTAAATTATATGATCTTTCATTTGAAGAAATAGAATTTCATTTAAATCGTGACCTATCCATTCGTGGGCTTCTCCATAAATCTGCCTAAATACATATCTCATTTCTGGTTTCTCCGAAGCTGCAATCAAGATGGCATAATAAGCTATTCTTTCAGTGAAGGGATCATTGTATTTTTCCTTGAGATAGTTAAAATATGTTATACTGTCGTTTTCTAATTGAGGTAATTCGAAATATAAACATACATCACTTATGAAGGGCATAGAATTTTTTTCGACGTCGGCCATTTTATTAATAAAGTCGTTTTTTTTTAATTCAGCCCAAAATTTATAATTTAATACATTCTGAAGAAAAAAGAAAAAGAAAGAAAGTATTTGCATAAATTTAAATAATGAATTGTTAATTTTAAATTATTAAACATTAAAAGCTAGTGATTGCTAAAATAATTCCTACAAAAATTTTCCGTACTTATTTTCAATATATTTTTTACTAGTAAACTTGTATAGATACTTAAGCCATAAATTGATTTTTATGTTTTAGCTTATTTACTATAAATAGTTAAAAAATATGTAAGATTTAAGAAGCGTTATTTAATAATGAAGGTTTTTAATAAAACAAATTATAGATACAATAAATAAATATATCTTTAATTCACCAAATATGTTTTGGCAAGTGATAAATTAACCGAATTGAATACTTCAGTTGCTTATTTATTTATTTATTTATTTATTTTCTCATGTGTCATAGCATCTGCCGGAAAGGATAACTGCTTTTAAGGCAACTGTGCTGACCTCTCAACCACCAACGCATGACTATTTATTTAAGTTTATTTAAATGCTTAAAGTATTACGACTGCAAGAAATGTTTTTAAAACTTTTTGGCAAATTTCTAACTATTCATGGATATAATACATATATATCATTACAAACCTTTCAAAACTTAGACAATCCCAATAACAATCAACAATTTCAAATTGCTGTCAAGGGAACATTCTGTTAACAACCAAGATAGAATCACACTTTTATTAATGGTCTTATACACTTATATGGACACAAAAGATTTCAACTTGACCACAGAGATTGAAATTATTGATACAAAGAAGTTTAAATAAACCTCTTTAAACAGATAAATATAACCTATTCTGAATGCAGACAATTATAACATTACAAACTGCAATTATAAATTTAAAATTTCACCCAAAGTCGTACTTAAATAAGTGTAATAATGCTCAAGGCTAAATGGGTTTATACGTAATCATTAAAAACCAGTCAACACTTCGACAATCCCAATATCAATAACAATCAATAATTTCTAACTGCTGTCAAGACAACCTCTTTTTAACAATAAAGGTACAATCCCACTTTTAATCATGTTCTCATATATATATATAATGTATTTACTCGCGTTAATATATATATATATATTAATACATACTTGCAAAGATCACTTTACTAATATTCTATCTTTAATTTTATCTAAAGAGCGTTGGAACTTTGCATATAGATATTGCTGCATCATGTAGCTATGTTTAATCATTGAAAGTTGTAATTGTCAAAAATATATGCTTAAAGGAAATTAATAAAGCGTTAATGAAATAATTTATGCTCGAATTTAATTGTAGCAAATTTAGTTTTATCAGTGGTAATCTAAACAATTTTGGTCAATTTGTACATTTTGAAATGAAAAAAAAAAAACCCATTAAATGTGTAATTTGCTAAAGAAGTTGTTACTCACAAATGGCTTAATAATTTAGATTAAAGAAATACTTTGAGCACTTCAGAAATATTATCGAATAATATCTATGATGAAGTGGCAAATTAACATCTGAATGCTAATTACTGGCTATGACATCAATTTAAACATGAAACAGTAGAATATATCTATTAGTTCCACATAATTTATCGGCTTATTTTTTTTATTTTACTTTGTAACACCATATAAGCAAAATTAACATCTGCTTATCTATCATTTATTTAAAATTGTTTTAATGCATGGATTAGTGTCAAATCGCAAGTAGTTTTTTTTACCCTAAAGGGAATTTTTTTAATGAAGTAAAACATTGAAATATTATTACTGAGAGTATATTTTCATTACAACAGATATTTGTGCTTAATTTTGATTACAGTAGATTCCACTTTTATCTATTATCATGCTTTGTTATATCTTATTTTTGTTACTATTTTCTTTTCTTTTTATTACTACTGCTGCTGCTACTACTACTACTACTACTACTACTACTACTACTACTACTACTACTACTACTACTGCTGCTACTGCTACTCTGTTCCTGCTCCTGCTCCTACACCTACTCCAACTCCTACTCCTCCCATTTCAACTCCTCCTCCTCCTCCTCCTCCTACTACTACTACTAGTTTTAAAGTACTTTATTTGATATCATAAGAACATGTATGAAAATACAATTTTAAAACATGTTACAAAAACTGATCTACAATTTAGAATTGAAAATTATTAACAAAATTATTATTATGAATACATGAAATATTTTTACATTAATAATGTTGAAAAACTGAGGAAAAAAAAATTAATCAATAACAGTAACAATATTAAATACATATATGATGACAAAACTCACTTACATACAGCAAATATGCTATTCATATTTCACAGTGGTGTTGGTAATTTGATCAAACTCCAAGTGGCTGATACTATATCTGTTGGAGCTAGTGCTTGATCTCTTGTTTTAATTTTTCCTAACTTATTGAGAAAAAGTGATTTAAGTTTACGAGATGTGGGATTGAATACAAAGTGGCATCTCATAAACCAGAGTGTGTATAGTATAAAGATTGTTACTCTTATTGTTGGAAACAACCCTCTTTGAATATTTTCTATCAATACTGTCAATGAGCATTTTGGATTATGGGTTATATCAGCAATTAGTTCTCGATATGTTTTGAGAGAAGTACACTGAGAAATAAAATGTTTTGTTGTTTCTTCCTCTTTATTACATAGTTGACAAATGGCATCTATGTTTGGAGATCTCCATATTCCAGCCAGAAAAGCATTGGTAGGTAAAGCTCTAAGGTTGATTTTGATTAGAAAATCTAAGTACTTAGGCTCCAAGTACCAGAATTTAAATTTTTGGATTATAGCTTTATTTGTGATATTAATTAAGCTAATGGGATTTTCAAAGGGACTGGAATTAGTTGTTATGTAATGTGCTTCCCAATACTTAATTTTAGTTGAGAAAAGGTTTGTAGCAGGTACTTTATGTTTGAATATTGTTTTTATTAGATTGTTAATGAATTTATTTTTAATAGGAGGTGGAGTGTCTGTAGGTGATATTGGAAGAAACACTTGGAAATTTTCATATGTCATATAAAGTTTCATTAATGCATTGTGAGTTTTTTGGTAATAGAATGTTGAAATGCAGTGTAATGACAGGCCATTTTGTCTTGAATGTTTTTGCAGACTTTTGATGCTTATTACCACTGCCTTTTTATTCCATATGAGTTTGGTGCAAAAAGAGTTAATTTTTTTCTTAAATGAGTTAGTAAATTTAATGATAGGTGCATAGTAATTTATTTTTGGGAAAATTAATATGTTAATGAGTGATATTTTACTATGTAATGAAAGATATGCTTTTGAAAGTGAGATTGTCACCTTTTCAATTGCAGATATTAATTGTTCTTGTATTATCTTTCTCATTGCATTCATAGACAGATGAATTGGGAGACCAAGAAATTTGTGGGGAGGGGAACTGCAAACTGTATGAATTTGATTACCAGAAAGTATACTCCAAATAGATGTTTTTTCTTTGTTAAATTTTAAACTATAAGCTGCAGAGTAATTTTCTAAAATGGTATACATTAAAGGCAAATGTTTTTTGGATGGCAAAAATGACTATATCATCCATGTATGAAATATGATTGATGGATTGGTTTATGAGGGGTACATATATTCCTGGCAATTTAGATTCTATTTCTAGTAGGAGGGGGTTAATATATGTGATAAAAAACAGTGAACTAAGGGGAGAGCCTTGTGGTATTGAGTTGTGTGGAGTGAAGTCAGGGGACATTTTGCCATTAAAAGTGATGTGTATTTTTCTATTGATGAGCAGGTTTTCTAGAACATACATTATAGGTATTGGAATTTTATGTTGACTAAGCACCTGTAGCAGCTTGTCCACAGGCACCGAATCGAATGCAGCCTGTATGTCTAATTGAATTGCAATAGGTGCTGATTTTCTAGCTTGTCTTACACCCTCTATTAATATTTTACATAACATAAGTGCTTCAGAAGTAGAATATCCTTTTCTAGCAAACTGAAACTTAGACAACCCAGGAAGTATTAGGGGTTGAATTTTGTCTTTTAAAAGAGACTCTATTAGTTTGATGATCAGAGGAGACATTGAAATAGGGCGTAGATTATCTAGAGGAGAAGGAAGTGTATTTTTCTTTAGAAAAGGGACCAGTGATACTGGATAAAGTTGGTCAATGTTATATATTTGTTTTGATAGATAATTTATCATATTGTGTACTATTGGGATAGTAAAGTGGCTAAGATGTGATAATAAAAATTTTGGAATTGCATGTGTACCTGGGTGTGTATTGTTGGGAAAAGCGTTCAACTTGAGAGCAATTTCATACTTTGTAATGTTATGTTTTTCTGTGGTAAAACCAAAGTGAAATGAAGAAAATTTTGGAAAAGGAAATTTTTGGAGTCTAGATTTAAAGTGGTAATATATTTGTGGAGTCATGTCTTCCCCAGCAATCATTTTTGAATCAAAAATAATAGATGAAGGAGTTAATTTTTTGGGAGTATAACCTAAAGCCCACCGAATATATCCTTTAGACCAGTTATGGGGATTAGCTAGAAAAATTTTTGCCTTTTTTATAGAGAGATAATCAGCCAGTATGAGTTGGGTTTGCTTGTATTCTTGTTTTAAAAACATTATTGATGTAACTGAAGAAGGGTCACATGAAGTATTTTTTAGTTTTAAGTGTATTGTATCTAACTTATTAACAAGATTAGTGGGAGAACTATTTTTGGAGGTATAATGTCGAATAGTAGAAGAGATTATGTTAATAAATGATAGCCAGGCCTCTACTGGGTTTAAAGATAGTATGTCTACCTTCTTAAAATAAATATAAATCTCAGAGAGAACAGCTTCAGGTGTAGTGGATTTTAAAAGAAGACGAGTAGTTTTATTTAGAGGAAGAATTGGTTGATGTTGCATGTGTATTGCAAGTTCCACATTAAGTGCTAAATGATCAGAGAAAGTTACAGGACATAGAGAGGGATTTATTATGAAATGTAGATCTGGTGAATAGAATACAAGGTCTATTAGAGAGGAGTGTTTTTTAGTGTAGAATGAAATGGAGTTAGTTGGAAAAAAACTTTCAGCACTCATGAGATTTTTATTAATTAAATGAAGGTATTTTAATGTAAAATTCTTATAAGACATGTTAAAATCACCCATGATTATAGTTGGGTAAGAATTTGTAGCTAAAATTAAATTTATTTTAATTATTAATTGGTGAATTAACACTGGCTGATTATATAAATAGAATGTTATTAGATTCACTGTAAAAGAAGAATGATAAAGAATAATTATACTCATATGCTGATCTAAGTACAAAATTTTAAAAGTTTGAAAAGGAGAACAATGATGGATGAGAATCCCTACCCCAGCAGCAGCAATATCAGATGTTGAAAATTTACTGTATCCAAATTTACTAAGGTAGAGTTCAGGATTAAATGCTGAATGTACTGAGCATTTTGTCTCTGTAAATAAAAGGATATGGGGTGAGAATTGCCTTATCCAATTGCTAATTGCATATATTCGCTGAGTAGAGTTAATACCCCTTACATTGACTGCTGTAATAGAAAGACCCATATTATCAATTATATAAAATAGTGGGAGAATGATATTTTATAGTTTATTGTATAATGAATGGGACAACTAATATTAGTAAAAGTATAATAGGAATGTGTTAAATAGAAAAGAAAAATTATAATAATACACCACTGTGAAAACAATGAACTTACCCTTGCAAGTGAAGTTCTATTGAGTTTGTTGTGCATATTTTTGTTCATAAACATAATAATTATTTTCACATTTGGAATTAAATCCAAAAAATTGTCCTGGTTTGAAAGTCTATATGTGTTATTTATGCAACTCATCTTGATAGTCTATTTTTAATGGTGCTTCAAAGTCTGTCTCTGTATTTTGAGATATGGTATTTGTTATGATATCCTTAGATTTAGTAGATCTTCTGTGCACATCCACTCCTGCCATCAGAAGAAGCTGCTCCTGTGTCAATTGATTTGTACCTTGTTTTTGTCTGGTCCAATGAAGTGTTGATTCATTAGCCGGATAGTCTGTTTCACCTGTTTTATTTGTGAGTTTTGTTTTTTTTAATGCTGGTGTGGTAGACTTTGTATCATTTTTCTTTGATTTTCTTTCACTATGTTTGTCAGGTTCATTAGTTTGTATAGGCTCTTGATGCAATGCGGATTTTTTCCTCTTGTGCATTCGTTTCTTAGTCTTTACTTTAATTACTTGGAACTCTTCATCAGAGCAAGGAAATGGTAAGGTATCACTCATGTACTCTGTTTCTGTTTCCTCTTGTGAGGTATAAGATTTATTTGGTATACTATTCATGGAGCTATTTTGACTAGGATCATCAAAGCTGAGATTTTGCTTATTTGTGTTGCTGTCTTCATTATTGGAAATAAATTCATCAAGGCTGAGATTTTGCATATCTGCGGTTTTGTCTTCATTATTGGGAATAAGTTCATCAAGGCTGAGATTCTGGATATCTGTGTTGTTGTCTTCATTATTGGGAATAGGTTCATCTACTTTTGTTTTTTCAGGGTTACTTTGCATATTGGGAATAGTTTCATCTACTTTTGTTTTTTCAGGGTTACTTTGCATGAGTCTGATTTCATTATTAGCTATTGGATCTCTACTGCACTGATGCGTTTTTGTTTTTTTAATACCACACTTTTTACAAAAACGGTTAGGGCATTCTTTGACAAGATGATCTCTGGCTTTACAAAAAAAACACTGAGGTGAAATTCCTCTGAAAGTAACTATCAAAGGTGAAGAATCTGTTGCATGTAATGTTGGTATATCTGTTGGTTGCATATTTTTCTTCAATGACATAGTGAAATGAGCAGTATTGGTTAGAACTGGCTGTGTGGCTCTTTTTTCCCATACATATTTAAAGTTGGCCACAGTTCCAACATTTTTTAGTAAATCTTGTAGATCATCAGCTTTAAAGTCTACATGACAGTTCTTAATTTGTCCATTCAAATGTGTAGGTCTATCAATGTCTATGTAACAAATAAATTTTCCATTAAAAAAGTGAATATGTTTTTC